>JAEUWR010000466.1:0-24125 GCA_018524895.1 Podaxis sp. C-F-101400
TACAAATTGAGACTAAAGAAATAGAAAACATATTTGCGAGTAAAGAAAACTACTCGACGTTGGTGTAAATCATAACAGCCACAGCCATCTCAGCAATCACTATCCATGCTGAATCTCATGAGATGCAGGATACTGCCTCTCTGAATAAGAGGGTGGACATGCATAAGGGAGAAGATTTCTCCTTGGAAGCCAGTGCTTGAAGTATTCCAGGAGTATAATGCTTTTGCCTCCACCCATGGTCAGACTATGAATCAAGTGTATGTATGTGTGTACAATTATATCAGTTCAGGAACATAAACATTATGATTTAACCCACCTGTGCCTTCCCATCATCCTGTCTGCATACACATCTCAAATACCCTATTATTCTCCAAGGCAAGCTCTTGGTTCTGCAGACATTAGGAATATTCTTAAGGAGGAAACATGCTAAGAAACATATGAAAACCTTCATGTCTGGAAGCTTCAAGCAGGTAATGATTCAAAGGTCTGTAAATCTGTACTTCTTATAGAATGCCCAAGCCCTGTAGCAGTTTGGTCTGTTGAACACTCCACATACCATCCAGTTGACACTATTTAATATGATCAAGCCCTCAGACAAGAGGTCTTGAGGTTTCTCTGAATTGTCACACTTGGATCATGAATCAAGGACATTGTCTGGAAGTAGAAGGCAATATCGGGTGGATTTTCTAAGGCTCGGAGCTTCCATACATGCCACGCAGCTTTGTGTCAACAAGTTTTCATGGACATTGAAATATTGTGTGGAAGGCAGAAGCCTTGCATGCTAATATTCAACCATAGCTAGGAGACAAAAGACACTGGCTTGTTTTCATAATTACTTTACCGCATTAGCTCGGTGAATTCAAAGGTTTTCTACTTTATATCTACGGAAACCAAAGTGGCCAAAGGAGTGAACATAGTTGGCAATAAAGGAGCGGAATGTCCACAGAGACAAAAGCATCGAACACAAAAGCAGAACCAGAGCGTTAGGACAATATCTGAACAAGAAACAATGAGAGGTGGTAGAAGGTATCCAATTCCATCAAAAATGAGCGGGGCGCGTGAGCCCATGAGGCGGAGGCGCGTTGTATTCAACAGAAGATCTGGGGAAGGAAGAGCTCGGGGTCGTGCGGGAAGTCGGGGAACCACGATCGGAAATATTGACGCATAGTGAGGCCGATGTTAGATTTTGCACTAGGGGCGTGAAGCGTGCGAAGGCGAGTAGGGTATTTCTTCAGCTGCTGATGGAAAACGCGGTGGAGTAGGCCAGAGGAGCTCGATGAGGAGATCGGCCAGAGCCGAGCATTGACCGCATCGAGGTTCCGTCGTCCGTCTTTAGATGGCTGACGAACGAACACCACCCCGGAGGGAATCCTCGACATCACAAGGCCGGCCAACGCGTTCGCCTCTGCGTGTCCCAACTTCATCTCGCATCCGAATTCCTCAAGTTCCGGGAACAGATCCGACCCCTCAGGGTCGCCCCTCCACGCCAATGTGAGCAGCAGCTTCTCTACGATTTCCGGGTGACCTCGGCCAATGATTAGCGTTTTGAGGGCTCGGAGGGGCGTGAAATCGGGTTTGAGGATGTAGCTGTAGATATATTTGGATTTAGGATCGCGGTTGGCGAGAGTCGAGGGTTGAGGGGGAACGAGGAACATCGCGTCGACACGCATCCATTCCAAACTGCACTGTGATCGTCTCAAGAACCTGAACAAAGACTCGCATGGCGACTGATCGGACAGGACTTGCGGAATGCCGATGCCTGCCTCGAACGAGTTAAGCTTGAGGGTTGCGAGCTGCTTCGCCTTCAAAGAACAGAGCAAGAGTTGGATGGATTTTGGGAGGCCCTGGAGACTCAGGTGAGTCAGGAAGGGAAGGTGGAGGTGCATATGACGTTTGGGTGACGCTGAGCCTTCCCTTTCCAAGGTACCGGTAAAGAAACCTCCGTGGTAGCGGCTGTGAGTGGGGTTTGGGCTTGGGAGGGGCGAGGGATACGGCGAAGGATAAGGTGACGATGATACTCCCGGCTCATTGTACGACATCTTTACATCGAGATAAGTCAACATCGGCATGGCCCCAAGAAGATCAAGGAGTTGGCCGAAGTTGTACTTGCAGTTGTATGATGTGAATCTGGTGATGTGACTCCATGGGATTCCGTTACAGCAGAACGCCGGCGAGGACGAGAGTAATTTGAGATTTCTGAGCGAAGGCAGTACGACCTCGTCGCTCGGCTTCGTGAAATTGAGCACCGCATCTTGCGTCCAATTGTCCAGCGTCAAGTTTCGGAGCCGATCAAGTTTGGTAACAAACCCCTCTAAGGCGCTTAGGGCACCATCGTCAGCAATGATGGGGTTGCGGGATCCATAGCAGGGGCTTCGCGGACTCGCGGAGCATGGAGGAGTCGCAAGGCCTGTCGCGCCTGATGAGACAGGGGATGATGAAGGCAGCCTATGCAGAGGAACATGCGTCCTCGTATGGTCCGTCCTCTTGACCACGAGGTTAAGAATCCTCCACGTATCCCCTTCAAAGACACCCAATATTCGACCTAGCACTTCTCCCGTAGTACTAACCCCGCCCACAGCACCTAAGTTGAAGCAATTGGTCTGTATCTCGACGGAAAGAGGAACAGCTCGTGATCGACGAAGGTGAAGTTGAATTTGGCGAGTGATGGCGTCTATATCTTTTTCCCTTCGACACCATCGAGACTGAGGAAGATCTTGGGCAGAGTAGAAAGTATAAGGAAGGTTGAGCCAGATCCGAATAGAGGACCAGAGTCGGGGAGTACAAAGGTAGACCCTCCTCCACGACCGGCATACGAGTCCAAGGACGGCCCCAGGATGACCGAGCCTCTGCTCAGCACCTGCTTTAGCCTCCCCGTCGCCGCAAGTACTGCCAAAACTGGCAATAGAAGGGGAAGCTCCAGGGCGGGACCACCGTTCCCAGTTCGCTCCGATGAAATATCCACAATTTTGTTGCACTTCTTCGTCATAATAGTATTCCAAAAAGATGTTTCCCAAGACTTCAAGCGGGATGGAATGGAATGGTGAATTCGTGTCATCCAAATTCTGGCTCCTGGCAGAGTCACTGTTAATAACCAAAAGAAGGTATATCAGTCATAAGCGCCAAGAGTTATGTGCCACCGGATAGGAGCAAAGGGAGGCGCTCCAACCCACCTCTTTCTCATGATACACCCTACAAGCCCAGCCCCGGGGCTTGTTTTTACCCTCTTCACCAGCCTAAAGTCCAACGTTGTCTCGGCACCCATTCTGCAACCGCCCACGCAATCCATTTCCCTATCAACCAACCAACGAGCTGGTATGGTGCCTTGTAACTGCTTTGAGTCAAGGAACCACCAGCAGAGCTTCACTGCATCCAAACAACAACAGGAAACTGGTTTTACAGATGTAAGAAACGAAATCGGATGAGAAGGGGAAGGGGAAGGAAGGAGAAGGGGATTAAGTGGGGAGTGTGCGAAGCCGTATGTAATTATGGTAGTTTCCCGCACATTCATACAAGGGATGCCCAATTTTGGATTCAGGGCCATCGACCATCAGCGGTGTATGTTGCTTACTCTGATCAATAATCTTTTGTAATTGCTTCAAGTTCAAGAGGCCACTACAATTGTGACGCTAAGATTAGGACGGAGTCCAAGGGCCGGTATCCACGCAACGGTATGCGAACCAATGCTCTTCGCCAACCCTGTCGGGCGCTCACTCATTTTATGACCAACCTCGCACAGACTTCGTGAATTACTAACCGGCCGCAACAAAAATACTACTTCATGATGCACATCAGTGACTCACAGTGATTTTCTTATGCCGTATCAATCAGATGCCCGCCAGCTTGGCGAAGCTCAGCACACACAAACGTCCCCGCCAAACGAACAATGGTGCAAAAGTTGAATCCGGTAATCCCCTCCAGACGGTAGAAAGTTCCTCTGAAATAACCTTCTCCCTCATATCAAGCGCCACAGCCGTCGAGTAAGTGATACATTGAGCGTGGCGCCCAACAGATGAAAAATCACCTCACTCGGCCTGAATCAGTGGCAAGGATTGTGAACGAGTAACAATGCTATCGTGACCCTTCATTCAATTATGTGGACAGATGTTGGTTATCGAGTATGTCGTTCTAAGGATCCCCGCACACTCAAGGCAGCTAAGCCTCCACACTGAGATATTCGCGGACACAGCTCTATAAAGTCACCTGATGTCCCCGTGAGGGGATGATCATATATATATACACATGGACGGTTGGCAAGGCGAGACCAAGGCGACACAACAATGTCCAGATATATTTTGCCCAATGCCTGGGAATGAAAGCCTAGAAGGCTCAACAAGAACAAAGATATCAACGTAATCGGGACTCACTATGATCACACGAACAATGAGAGGTCTCGACCGTTTATTAGGAGGTTAAGGAGATATGCGTATCAAGGGTAGGGGGAAAGTCGGAAGTAAGAAGTAAGACGTATGTAGTATGTCCATGTATCCATATATACTGTCCGTTAGTAGTCACCTGATGTTGTAAGCGTCCATGCTTACAGGGAAAAGGCGAGTCGGAGGCATTGTCTTTACACTGGGTGTTGGGACCTGCGTCCAATCGACGTCCAGGCGTATTCAGATTAGTGCAGGAAATAGGGATACCATCCGATCTTCACACGATTCACCCCTCTTTCGGTATTCCCTACATTTCGCACTCCCACCACTTATGATGTCGTCGTCAAAGACATATAAGGAAAGACACCTCGTGAGTCTGACTACGGGAGACTAGGACCACTTTAAGCTATGATCATTCAGGCTGTATGTAATTGATTGATTGATCTGCCGACGCCCGACGAAGTCAATGGTGAGGAAATGCGATGATTTTGTCCACACTCCGACCGTATATATTTGTTTTTCTCACAAGGACGTGACAACCAACATAAAAAGCCGACTTCTTTGGGCCGCAAATCACAGACAACCGGAAGAACTTGCGGACTGGTGTTTGGATGCACATTATAAGATTTGAAGCTGAGATGCTGGACAGAAGTTGAGATATGGTGATATATCGAAACATGGGGATACCAAAAGCGAGGTAAAGATGGGATGAGAAAAAGTGGAGTTGAAGGGCAGTTTTAAATCCTTTTTTTGAATGACGTCCAAATAACGTCCGATATCTGGCCTTCGATCACGGGAACTAGATCGTAGATAATCACAACGAATACCTACCTACCTTCTAGTCTCTAGGAGCCCGAAGCCTGTCAAGACCAGCTTTAAATATCCGGCCGAGTTCCGAACGCTTGAAACACAGAAGCGTTCTGAGTAGTAGCCAAGGTCGCGGAATTTTAATTTGTACAGAAAATCACCAACTGCAATTCGAAGGACTCAAGTGTGTCAATATCTTGAGCCAAATGTCGGCGATGGGAGGCGAGAGATTGGAGCAACGTTGTCAATGATGTTCAACCATGTTGGTAACGAAGGTATATTTGCCAGTGAAGTGATAGCTAGGTAAAGCAGAGCTATGACTACTTGGCGCCCGAGTAAGCAGCGTCGAGCAAGTAAGCAAGAGGTGGTGAAACTGTTGGGAGTAGTGAAAGGAAGGTGCTGGTAAAGGGTAGCCATGAGAGGTCGTATGTCAAATCATAAAAAAACCAAAAACTGACCACCGTGAAATTTTAAACAATGCCACTCACACCCTACTGAAGAGTCCTCTAATCTTCGCCATCATCGCCCCACAACATGTTGCTTGAGCACCATGGAAGTCAGACGACTACAAAAGGCAATGAGGAACGCGAGAAAAGTGCAAAGCAACCAACTGTAGAGGAAGGACTACTCACTCCTATTGACGAGGTTTTTGGGGCCCGCAGGCCACTAGCAGGCAAGTCCTTATGCGTTATCTCGAGTGTGCATTCACTTGCCGGTACGACTTTAAGATTGTCGCCACTGGGGGTGGGACAAAATGCGGGGTGGAAAGGCATCTGCTGGGGAAGAAAGGAGACAGAAAATAAGTCAGTGCCTGGGCCTCACACTTAACCAGAGAACGAACCAGTGCAAAAAGAAGAGACAAGGGAAACACACGCCTAGGTTTCAGTGTAGGTTATATACATTTGCTGTCTCCTTTTGGTATGGCCGGTGGGACTTCGGCGGCAACGATCTGCATGTTTCAGGAGGCTGCGGCAGTAAGACCCAAGTATGAGTCCACATACTGTATGAGATACTTCCTCCGCCGGGACCGCTAAATTAATCGTAGAACTTAAATATCAAGTCAAGGGTATATTAGCGGGGAAAGGGGGGAAACAAGCGTCAAGACAAGTGCCGGGGCTTCTCCATGATAGACTGTTAGACCCCCGAGTATCCCCCAACCACCGACCAGTAGAACAGAGAAAAACGGAGCACCGCGTTATTGTGGTCGTCGAGCGTAGTTTTTTTTTTATTGTTTGACGGCAACAGGGTGATCGGTTGGCCGCAGAAAACCGAGACGGTCCAAAGGTGGCAAAACAATCAACAAACGAAACATCCAACTGTGCTCGTGAGAGGAATAGCAAGCAAGGGGCCCGCAAGGTTCGTCAACAACATCCACGGATAATTTACTGAATGAATCCAAACAGCCCCTGGAGAGCCTGATGCTCAAACCAGCAGATGCCGTGTCGGGTGAGGAACGAAGTACCCAAGGCAAGACACGGTCCAAGAAAAGAGATAGTCAGGAGAAGATCATCAGGGCCAAAAGTTCCGCCAGAGCGACATGGGTACAAAATCCTTCCCCCCCTCCCTTAACGTCGAAATCATCCAGAAGCCTCATTGTTCACAGCAGATTCCACGGGTAGAAAAGGACAATTCGAGGGCAAAGGCCGATTTCCCCAACCATCTCCCTTGCTGTTAAACCTTGCTGCATCGAACGAGGCGCCTTTCGCTTTGGGTTCATTTCACCCATGCATTCCAATCATACCTGTAATAGAATGGCCCTACAAGACGGCAAGCAGATGTTCGGCACAGGAAGGGCTGGTTATCGCAGTTGGACGGATGTAGGAGACAACCGGGGGACACAAGTCAACACCAGTCGTGATTTTCCAGCTATCTTCGCGTTCGTCAAATATTGAACATAGGAACATAGGCCTTTACGGATGACCTGCGCTGAAGGCATCCCTCCAAGCGTAATGTGGTGATGCGATATGGCGCGGCGCATAATGCTGAACTCCTAAAGGATGATTCCTCCACATCTGGCTTATAGATGTGACAACACCCATGAGGCCTAGGTGGCCAAAGTTCCGAAGAAAGCAGCCTCTAAAACGCCTATCGAGAACATCAGTCATAACCAAAGCGCGGGATGACAAGCCCAAAGGAGCGCGGGATCGTGTCGTCCACGCCCATTCGTTCAACAAGCTTCGGTGGTGTTGCGAGCAGATACAGGGAAGCGAACGCGGAGCACACGAGCACAAGGAATAAGATAAGGGATTCGAGAGTAGTTGTGAGTGTAGTGTTTGTCAGTTGTGATATTCAATGCGATGAAGGTCCATAACGACCAACACTTCCAGGACAGTCCAACCAGTACAGTGCAGGTGATCCATGTGGCAACAACGCACGTCAAAAAACGACAGGCCTCTGACCACCCCCCCCCCCGATTCCATCCCTACCACTTCCAATCCTCGGCGTAATTCAAGTGTCGCGTCCCAAACCCTAGGCCACATAGCTTATTGACGTGACAACAATACGCCGCAGCACATAAAGACGCTACCGCCACTTGCACCATTAAGATACAACCCAGTTCCAAAAGGAGAAGTTTATGCCAGCGGGTGAAGTTCCATGCAGGTCAATGGGATTCAGAGTATATGATCGTCATTCGTTGCCAGGGAGGTGAGCAACGGACCTCATCAGCGAGTTTTGAAGAATGCCCAGGATTCGACGTCCGCGATCAGCTCGAGCTGTAGAAGTTTTCTAACTACCAAGCTTCCCAGCGAACAAAACGTTCACTTTCGTTCGTCGGGATTCCTAGTCAAACCACAACAGAAGACAAAAGCACATGCAGTCCATGCGCCACAGAATCACACTCCGCTGCGTAACTCCATTTTGGCTGAGTATCCCGACATAGGCCCTCTATTTCCATGTCGTTTAACTGCAAGGTTTCACGGCCAGTCCTAGGCGCCTAGTTCCTTGGGAGCGCCAATACCGGAGCCAGAGCCGAAGTCGGAGCCATCACTGTTTCCGCCGGGCCGCTTCCGGTCCTCGACCACACCTTTCTCTTAACACCGAGAGGACAAACGCCTTCCTTACGCCATTGGGGGATGTACTGGGCCGGTGAGTCAGCGAGAATATGGGAGAGCGATTGGCCCTAGGGCTGTGTGGGACACGTATTTAGGGCCTGAAAACCAGGAGGTGGATGAGGACGTCTCGGGAGAGAAAAAATATGGGCGTCGAAAAACGAGGGTGTATCGATAGCCACTGTTCTGTATGTTGCGTGTCAGTAAACAGGGAAGGAGAAGAGAAAAATGGCTTGCACACCTTCAATCCTTCTACTAGGTGTGATCATCTTTCGCGCTACCCGAAATATCCCCCGCCCGAGGTCCGAATTCCCCGTTCTTGCCTGGTCGTGAGGAGTGACACCTAAAGTGGTTCTTGCAAGGTGAAGTGCCGGTTCGCCAGTATTTGACACCGCGTTATCTCGCGCCCTTTTACCAGGAATCAGGTCGGGTTGGAGAAGGCCGGAGGGGAAACGAAATGAAAGGCAAACGAAAGGCAGATGAAAAGGCGTGGGTGGAGGTGAAGTGAGGTTCGCGCAGACCTGATTCGGCTCGCAAAGGGATCCAGCCTATATTCCGGCACTCTGGCGTCCAGAAAACCTAATTACCCCCGTCTTGCGGCTCACGAGAGTAGGTCAAAGACTGAGGCGTGCTTTAACTGTTTTGAGGCGTGCTGCATTCCCCAATCTCCAAAATAATTTCAAGTCTTCTCGAAATATTACCTCTGTTCGACTGGCTGGTGATCGTTGCCTGGCGAGTAGGTAGTGATTCGTTTACACGACGGATAAGCAGCCATAAGCTGATGGATAAGTAAAGTGACAGAGAAACTCAACTAGCGGGTCGCCATCGCCACCGTGTGTATTTTGTCGAGGAAAAGCGCTACCCAAATGGCCCTTCTTCGAGTCCTCCTCCCTCTTGACCTTCCACTACAAGTTGGACTTTTTAGTCTCACGTCGACGAGGAACGATGTCATACGCTTCCGGAGCCCCATCCAAATGTCGTCGGGATGGATATCCTTTGTGAGCTGCTAGGTGAGTTTCGAATTCGCTTGCACCGGTTCTCATCGTCGTGATAGGATCGTTTAATGTGAAGTCTCGTGGACACCCATCATAAATATAAGGAGGTGCTTTTACTTCCGGCATCTTGAATGGCCCGGAACTAGCCGACCGACCATCAACACCAGCTGCCTTTCACGCTATGGAACAAACGCATCGCATCCTAAGGCCACAGAAACACTTCAAATAGTCGCAGTTCTATCAAAGTTATTTGCTAATGCATTTATAGCCTATGTTTGCCCTCGACGTCATCTTTGTAGTTTTGACGGATCATTTTGATCACGGAACGCAATTTGGGTCTCCATTGTGCGATCGGCGTCCTGTATGTATGTATAGGCGGTTCCGGGATTTTTACAGGTACCCTAATCGCTGTCACTGCTTACGGAGGATATTCTGGATGGCTCCTAGCGATATAACCCGGTTCTGAACTTGTGACTCAATGAGCGGTGAGGAAGCAAGAAAACTGGATCTCCGCTATTTGCATGAGGTGGCCCCCGTCGTCGTTTAACAGATGGGACACGGTTGCAGTCGGTGTTTACGCGTCGTAGGTACTTGCCTGGGAAGGGCACTAATTGTAACTATCCATTAAACGTGAATTAGATATCTATGCAGTCAGCGGGAAACGCGTTTTTACTGGACTAGTTTCGAATCCGGAGCAGGTCAATGAAGTGAAAGAACAATATAATATACACTAATTTTGAAAAGTTGAAATATCCATTCGAAATCCAATCCAGCCTAGACTTGATAATCACCCATGAAAACTAACTCTTACAAATCTGGGTACATTCAATGTCCCGCATTGCTCTGTTTCGCTCGTGTGGCATTTTCATTGGGCCTCGACGCGCACCATGTTCAGCCTATGGTCAGCCAAAGGCACTACGCCATCTCTGAGACCCCTCTTGAAGGCATTCACGACATTCTGGCCAGTTTTCATCAACCTAAATGAGGGGTAGAAACAAGACGAGAACTCACCATCCCACGACCCCATAGATACTTGAGCCCACAGCAAACCGACATCCACACCCCGCCAAACACGTGGACCATAGTACGACCTACACGACCAGCGTGGATAGCTATGCCCGCAAAAAGAGCGCGAAGCTACACAATGAAGGACAAAAATTGAACAAGAGCTATAGAGTCGAATAGACAAACATACCTTCCCAATTAGGGCGCATCCTCTAGTGCTCGCCTCATATTGGCTTACAGAGTACAAGGAAGGCTACAGCAACAGAGGTCAGTAGGCGCCAGAATCGCTCAGAAAAAGCATACACACCACAAACGCGGGCGCTGGCAAGAAATCCAATACCTCCAGTTTGACTTCCGACATGCTCGTTTCGTCGTCAGTTTTTCCACTGGTCGTGGAAACGGTAGCAACACCTCGGCTCTTCGCGTCCTCTGCACCGTCACCAGCCGCACAAGGAGCGGCAAATGATGAAGGGCCAGTCAGAGACCGAGGACGAGAAGGAAGAGGTGATGGTGGCGTTAGAGGAAGGGGCGGCCTTGAACTGCCAGGAGGAATGGAGTGCAAGGGGTCAAATCTTTGCGCTGAAAAAGTCATTCCACGGGGTCTAAGCGGTTCGACTCCAGGGAGGCGACCCGCCGATGCAGAAGGGTCAGTGTAAAGGTGCATCAGTCGCGCAACTAAGTTAAGGGTTATTGAGAGAAGGGTATTGGTTTGTGGCAGGAAGAAAAAAACGAGTTGAAGAAGAGGCGAAAAAAGGGGAGGGGAGGTTTAGGAAACCGGGGGGTGTACGTTGTAGGAACCCTCTCTTTATGGTCCGTGTCACGCGTTTCAAGTTGCCGTCCCCCCAAATTCTTCAAGCTAGGAACGGGTGGTGGCCCCAAACCGAGGCGCAAATGTGAGCTTGCCGCATTCCCCAAGGGACCTCCTTGACAGTTGGATGGGAGAGGACCAGTAAGACCGAGAGATGGCGTGGTAGTCTAGTTGATTGACAGATATGCCCGTATTTATCTTTTTCCTGACCCGGGAATGGCTTTTCTTCGATGCCTATTTCGCAGGTTCTGACACTCTTTTTGGAGTGCATCACAGAACAAGGTGGCACCCTCCACCTCCGAGGATGTGGGACATGTCCCCGTTGTCCCTATTGATAGATTGTGACTAGTGCATCCCGAACTCCCGATACACCTCACTTCATCTGATGCGTGGCGTGACAAGAGACATCTTCCTGGAGGACAACAAGAACATAAATAGCGACTGCAACCGAACACAAGGAAAATTCGAGGAGGTGGGAATCAGACGGGAGAAGAGTTTGTGATTGAAAGGTTCGTCCATTGCGACATTGGATACAATGGATGTCAAAATACAACCACGTTGTGGGACAGATTTCGCGAATATCGCATGGGCAGCCCGTCTAGTGAGAGTCGCGTCGAAGAGCTAAGGAGCTCAGCTCTGACTCCTCTACCGCTTCCATTCCCCACCCTCTCGTTCCCCAGCAACCTTCCATCCCAGGCTAGGGTGCGGATAGTCGTGTCACTGTCGCTAGATGGGTTCCCTCCACAAATCCCTCGACGACGAGGACGTCCTAGACTCTTTACGACCTCCGCCGCCCATGTTAGCGCCCCCATCCAGAAAGGATGTACGAAGATATTCGAGTGGCGACCCAGTACAGACCAGGCTTGTTTGCATCAAGACGTCCTTTTCACAGCGGGGAATATCCACCCAGACACCCATCCCAACATATATTCCTCCATGCAAGGGCTTCAGTATCCCTTTCTGGTCCAGAACGAACAGTCTCTTCATCTGCCAACGTACTGGTTGAGGAGACAGCGGTTCCTCACGCTCTTCTACAGCGTATGCCTAGCACGGGCATGAGGCTTCACAAGCAAGGGAAGAGGTAGTGCGGACGAAGAAGCTTTGTACCCCCAGGTGTGCCATGCATGCCCGCACCTCGCATCCGCATCCCATATTTCCCCCAAAACGCAGTCCTCAGTTCATGCCCCATGTGTACAACGATCCTCGACATCCCGCGCACGGTCCCCCTCCTTGAGTCAGAATACCATTTTCGCGACGTCAGGGCATGGCATGTGACCGCGTCATCGGATATAAGGCGCTGACATGGGGTAGGTCAATGCTGACCTCGCGATCTTTCAAACTGTCATGACAGAATGAGACTGATGTTTCTTGAGATAGCGTGCATGAAGACCTGGAAAATCCTTGGACCAAGACCTGAAATCGGCAAATCCAATGGTGGGCCTCAAGAACACCAACATTAATATTAGCGCCGAGAAGATGACCCTGACAGTGGGTGCCTCCTCAAGACTCATGTCGGGAAAGAGGAACCAGTGAACCGTGTGCCGTAGGCGTTAACTGCAAGCAGAGATTGGAGTAGGGGTTCTAACTGGTGACCCCAAACCTGCCCGAGATGACAAGGTGAAGCGTGCCAAGATGCACGCTAGTCTTTAGACAGCGATATCTGTCTAGATGTACAAGGCGGTTGAGAGGCATAATCAATTCCATTTGGATGGAATCCTGGAATCCTGCTCGTTGGACAGTGTCTCTCGGACAGATAAAGCAAGGGAGGAGTCCCGGCACCAAGGATTCTGGCCATCAACCATCTCAGCGCTGGAGACGACGATGACCGAACATGAAAGGTCAAGCCAGGGCTAGGCTGTCACGGGCGTTCCACTATGTGAGGGCGAAGGGTCCTAGCATCCATTATGTGCTGAAGGTAGAGGACCCTAGACACGAGTCCTAGCTCTCAGTATAGAAGCCTCGAGAGGAACAAGAATATGGACTGCGCACCGATTCTGTGATCACCTTTGCAACCTCAATTACTAGTCCTCAAATCCACCAACACCAACGCATGATATCCAGCAGTTGAGGCTTGGGCTCGGTTCAGAAGGTAAAAGCTTTTTGCGGAAAATCGGGTGCACGTTCGTTTGGCGCGGTAGGTCCATAGCCCAAATCATCCAGCTGTTTTAAGTTGGTCCAAAACCCCCAAAGCTGCTCCAAGAACTGGCAGAAACGCCACTCCAAACAACAGGGAAAGTTCAGGAGTTGTCGCAGATGGAGGAAGGTGTCCATCTGGGTCTGCTGCCTGTGTTTCCTGAGTTTCTCCTAAAAATTGTCTGAACGCCGTTCCGGATTCTGAAAGGGGCGAAGAAGAACAGAGCGGAAGAATGTGGTCAACTGGCGGTTGTGTCAGCCTAGGCCTGTGAAGCCGTGGTCGGACCCGCTCGATGGTCACTTGGGTGTGGTTTGCCCAAGTTTGGTCACACCCCCTCTCGATTCTCCTTTCCACTGTTTCTCTCCTTTGCCGTGCTGCTTGACATATTCCTCGTCTACGAAACCAGCCAGGAATTTTTCGGACGGCCACGCTCAACGCAAAGGCGCCCCTGCGATATGGGACTTGAATACGACCCGAAACTCGACTCAAATCCTGGTTGCTAGTAACCTGCCTAACCTTCTGGCCGTAAGAACCACGCCTGAAGACGCCTTCGATACGATAGAGCCAACTCACCCTTACGCCGAAGGATCAATCTCAAGAAAGGCGACTCCTTGGACCGATACCACGGCGACCCCCCCGGTACCGTACTCTCCAGTCAAATATATAGGCCTATTCTCCGCACATGCATATCCCAAAATCTCTACTCGTAAATCCAACACCGATACAACGTATTTCCTCGCTGACTCGCATCTTTTTTCCCGCCTTGGTCAGGACTTGGAAAAACTTCGAGGCGCTCTTCAGCCACCAGGTTTCTGCTCGCTCTGCCCCTACGCAGCCCGCCATATATCTTGTCTGCACCACTCACTCGCGCTAGGCAACCATCCGTCTCCAACCTCCAACAGTAAAGTTGGAAGTCAAGGGTGCAGCGACCCAAGAAAGCACAATGTGGAAGAGCGTGCCGCCACACCAACCTTCTCGACTCCACTTTCAATGGATCATCCTTTGGACCGTGGACACCCAGGACATGGCGGCAAAATGACATAGACTACGTCCTTCAGAGCTTATCCCTAACCGGCTTTTGCGTTCCTCGCAGCTTATAGTGGCAGGTGGTTTTGATCTGCGCTTCGTTATAATCTACTCGGTTGCTCTCAGATGGGTCCTAAATAGAAATCCTTATGAAAATGCAGCCAGAATATATCGCACAAAGGAAATACTCGACGCAGATTGTGTGTAGATTGTCAATGTACAATGATGGCTACGTATCGACTACCAATAATATACAACCAAAAGTTAAAGGCAATATATCAAATCCATAAAAAGTTCATTATATAAATACACGACAGACTCGCGTCACCAACCACATTGCCATACGCCATAAGCCAATCCAACCAGCATCGCACTTCCAAATCCAAACCGCAGCAACATGAAACGAAAAACCATGAGAAACCGCAGCAACATACAACAAAAATAATCACCGAAAATGCCTACATGATGATGCACCCCTCAGAATCGCACAACTTCTCGCACCAACTCCTCTTCGCAGTCTTGCTATCTGAGGAATCATACCACCGCCGTCGCGTTCTCCGCCAACTTTTGGACTCAACCCACCCACCCTTCTTTACCTTGATCGCCCCACCTCGCCTCTTCACCTCAATCGTATATTCTACTTCCCCCGCCGATGAAGGAGGATAACACCAAAATAGTGTCTGCCCTTTAATCCTCCACCGCCCACAAGACACTTTCACCTCCACATCAAGCAGATCGTCCCGCCCCTCAGTCCCCTCCAACAACGTTCTCCTCTCCGACGAAGCCGACGAACGATCAGGCTTGACCTCGCCATCAACATACGGTGACGAAACATTATTCTGCCATCCAGACACAGCATACTCCTTCGGCAATTCCAACCCCACCTCCTTCACTTTCGACCTCGTCTTCTGACTATGCGGATCCCAACGTGCCTTCGACTCCTCCAAAACCTCCCGACTCGCGAAATGTACAAGCGGGAGATAAATCTCCGTTGCTACTTCCTCCCCTTCGCCCACGATCGAGGTAGCAGTCGACTCAGGCGCCTGAATAACGCATCTAAACACCGCCTTTGAGATCTCGAATTTGGTATCGACAACGTTCCCAAACACTTTGACCGGTCGCGGACGGCAGAATGCCCTGACAGCACGCGCACCGTCGGTAAGGAAGTCATATGGATCATCATCGGGATCCATTTCGCGATCGGAACTGAGTGTCGATGAACCCGACGACGGCGTAGCCTCAACTTGAACCTCCGGGTCGACAGACTTCGGTAGTGAAGATCCAACCTGCCCATTTTCCACAGCCGTTCTCGCACTCAGAGCAATTGAGGGCTTCTTCGTCAACGTCACCGGCGGAACCTCTTCAGCGGGCGTAAGTACCACTGGAGATTCATCACCAACACAAGGAGAGCTCGAGAGCGTATTCACACTCAACACCGACGGATTCTTACTCCCCAAGCCACCAGTGGACTTCCCGAGAAGCACAGCCTGACTTTCGTTCCTCGCAGGAATTGGGCTTCTGGCACTGCGCCCACTACTAATGCTGTCGTGGCTATCCCTGCTATCCCTGCTTCCCCTCTTTCGCTCCCTCCACCCGAACCCGAAATACCCCTCGCTTTCTCGGTACGTCGTCTGGCAGGTATATGTACACCGCAAGTCGTCCGGACTCCATAAACTTAAATCCTCTCCGTTCCATGCATCGCCCCACTCGTGTGTGTGCCCACGAGGAATGTACGTCCAGATCGTGTACGCAACGTTATTGTACCCATCACACGCGTTCAGACTCGCATCCAGGGCCTTCTCCTGATTCGTGTAATCGCCCTTTGACGAATAATAGGAGTACTTCTTGTCCATATCGAATGGGGTGCCGATTTCTCCTATAACAGTCGGGTACTCGTTGGGCGATGCCGGAGGACAGGACGGTGGTGGTGGCGGCGGTGGGGATGACGGCCTACTCGAAGGAGAGGAAGACGAAGGAGTAGAGGACGGTGACGAGGAACAAGGAGGTGCGGTGATAAGTTTGGCGTCCGCTTTCAACATCCTGATCTGCTCCATAATGCTTTTCCGAATCGCCCTCTCCCCAAACTTGACAGCCTGCAAAGGAGACTTGTACTTCCCCCGCAGCACCCCCAACGAATCCGCATTGAACCAATTCCAATGCTTCGTAATGAGAGTTAAACCATCATAATAATGTCCCGTGTACGCGCACCGCCCTTTTAGAACCTCCTCATCCACACTCGGGGGCAATGCAAATACCGGGGGTTGCACAAACAAGACTGCCGTGGGATGTGCTTTGCGTAGGCGTTCACTGTATGCCTTGAAATGAGGTAACCAGAAGTCCGTCATGAACCCCACCTCGATCCCCGTAGCAGGATGGTACTTAAAATAATCCGGACGTAATACAAACCCGGACTCGACATCCCATACGCCATGCTGCGCCCATATGCACGTGCCCAATGGCCACTTGGTAACATCGCGCTTCCAGCCCCAGCGTGGGTGGGTCCCATCAGGCAGTTCACCGCCTTGTGCACCGGTGACGTCCGGGTCAGCCCAGATTTTCCTCCCCTTGGGATCAATGGTGACTCTGCCGTCACGTTTGGGTCCGAAGGTTCCAAAGTCCCAGCAGTCGACAGTTTGGGCTTTACCCATACCAAGGCGGAGAGATTGAGCGGGAGTAGGGTAGGTGCCCTTTTTGAGGGTGGTGCCTTGCTGTGTGGGGTTTTTATTTAGATCGTCCCATTCGACGAGACCTTCTGCGGGCTCATTGAGAGAGTCCCAACCAATGATGCATGCGTCTCGTAGGCAAGCACCTTCCTCCTCGTCTGCTCTGCGGATTCTGTCTGCGAGTTCGCCAAAGGCAGCGATGTAATGGGATTGTAGCCAGTCTTGGATGTTCATGTCATCGATGATACAATTAGGAGCGAATGCGCGACCAGCGAAAAAGAGTGTGAAGAGGGTAAGGGAAAGGAGTCGACCATAGTTAGTGCCCCAGATCATGGCCGGGAAGGATGCCGGGTCGGGTTGATGAGGTAGCGGCCATTCCGAGTGAATGAGGGCGGAGTGCGTCGCGGAAAGGTGGTAGGGGTTGATGCCACAGGCTGGTAATGTCCAAAAGGGTGCTCCTGAGCCGCCAGAGAATCGAGACCACTGTAAACAAGAGCGTCTTTGAGAGGGAGGACGAGGGCGCTATTTATGTGCGACGTACGGTGTCTTGGTGTGGATCCATATAGACTCGGAAGCCGTACTGCTTGCATTTGAGAAGCACACGAACGATATAGTCCATGAACTCATAATCGTATTTTTTACTAGGTGAATTCTGAGATGAAGTAAGTATCGGCGGGAGATAAGGAGACTCACGGGCCTGCGTGTTCAAGAGCTTCCCAAGTTACGGGGAACCTCAGCAGGTTGAACCCCCATCCGCGAAGTCGAGCTAAGTGTTCGTCGGCGGAACCATCATCGAGATCGAGAGGTTGGCCAACAAACGACTCTCCTCCCGTCTCTGCAGTTTCCCAAAAGCCTCTGAGGATGTGGGATGGCTGGTCGAGAGGTGCTTTGCTTGCGCCGGAGAGATTTACACCACGAAGGTGTACTTTGCGGCCATGAACGTCGACGAAGGAGAACTGAGTTGTTCTGAGGAAGTCTGGATGTAATGGTGGATGAGAGGGTGTGGACATTGTGGTGGGCGTTGTGGGGAAGCCCAGCCAAGGTGAAAGGGAGTGAGGTCATCGCCACCGATTACATTATTTATTTAATACATTTCGAGTCGTACCACTTGACGGCCAGATTGCCTTTCCTAGTACCCTTCCCCTTTTTGGCCCAGCAACTTCGTAGGAGCCACCGCCGCTTCTCCGGGCAATGCTTGGCCTTAGTCTTAGGTAGTCAGCCCCTATTTCGCTTTCTGGGTTTCACACCTGAGCCCCCCACTTATGACGCTACCCAATTCGACAAGCGAGCTAGACAACTCCTGTTTACTACAACTCTTGACGTGCTACGTGCATCTTCGGCTTATTTTTTAAACTCCTATTCAGCTTCCCAAGCCACTGACAATGTTTTCATTATACCTTTGCACCTCTGAGTTTGACAAGTCTTACGGTATATACTGTATGCACGAACATTGGATACTCGCCCACGTTGTCCAAAATCCGCCAAATTGGTATTGATGTCCTTGCAATAACACTACACGAATTGTATTGTGTAGCTCATAGCTTTTGTTCGTGTTGTAGGCCAAGACTCCAGGCGACGAGATGTGTCAAAAAGGACACAGAAAATGAATACGTATTCCGATACGGGGAATCGAACCCCGAGCTACCGCGTGAAAGGCGGTAATGTTAGCCGTTACACCATATCGGAGCTATTTTATACTGCACATTGTTAAAGGTAATAGAGCTTTTCGGAGCTGGGGCTTCCCAGTTCTTCATTTCCCTATCCAATTTCGGCACACCTCCAGTTTGGGCCTCACTTCCTCACTTCCCAACCACCCCACCACCTCACCACCTGCCATCAACCAAAACTTCATTTACGGCGCTGGGGGAACGCGCCCATCATACCTTCACGGGTGGCTCAAACACACGGGGTCATGATCATGTTCCGAAACTGAATTGAACATGTATGCATAACCCCGGAAGAATAAGAAGATTACTCCGAGAAACCCAGGCGCGCTTGTGCTTTCACCCCTCAGGAAACACACATCCGGCTTTAGTTTCTGGGTTGACTGGTACATCCCATAAATTTTTTTGACTTAGTAATTCTTGGGATGGATCTCGGTTGGAAATTCAGGCCTTTTCGCGCATTATCTAAATTTCGTCCTTTGAGTTAGCTCCAAGGACATTTTCCATGTGTTTAAGGGTGGATATTCAAGGGCCGCATTGTCGCGAGGTTCGGACGCCACGATACGTCTTGGCACCCGTTACAGAGCTATTAACACTCCGAGTTTTGTCATTCGGCCCGCCTGGTTTTATGGCATTTATACTCCTGGATGGCTATTGTCCCGCTTTCACCCATCCTTAAACTTTGCTCGTTGGAACTCCTCATCATCCATTACCGATCATGTCGTTGTTGCTAATTCAGAACTTGGACATGAACTCCCTGGGAATGCGGGTTGCGAGTGTCTTGGTTCTAACATATGCGGCTTTGAAGTATATTGAGGCAAAGAGATCGTCGGTGCTTTTTTTTTTTTTTTTTTTTTTAAATCATAGTTTATTGCACTAGGCTAGCTAATACAAACGGGCGTGCGATAGCAGTCCCAAGAACAAAACTAAGGAGTAAAGAAAAAGAGAAAAGGGAAAAGGAAAAAGAAAAAGAGATAAGGGAAACTATTGATAGATGATGAGAGGATCGACTACCATATATGTGATAGAGAAAGAAAGAAGAACTAACTTAGACGATCGATGAGAGAGGTGGTGTATATGAGGGAAAAAAGAGGGGGGGGGGGGAAAGAGAATAAGAAGAAGCCCTTTAGTGAACATCGGGGACACCGTGTATGGCGAGACGCTCTCTTCTTGTAAGGCGGCGGGTGGCGTATTCCTCCTGTGTTATAGGACCTTGTATCTGGTCGGTAAAAGAAAATGCTGCTGGGTTGCGGTCGAGGAAATTGAGGAGCCAGTAGAAGCCGTCACGGGCTCCAACTGGGTATTGATATAAGGGACAAGAGTCGAGGATGTGGTCCCGAGTTTCTAGCGCTTCTCCACAGGGGCATGAGGTGATATAGTGCCCTGGGAAGAAGCACTGTCGAAAGGCGCCAATGGGCGCGTGGTTGGTGACGCATCGGGTGAAGCACGCACAAAGTTGGGCGTTCGTGCTGAGAGGGGAGTTTAGCCAAGTTCCACTGTTGGTGTACTTGGGCAAGAGGGGTTGTTCGGCGGGATTGAGTAGACGGAGCCATGAATGGCCGCGGTGGGTGGGTTTGTCCATGAGTGAGTGCCACATTGAGAGGCATTTGCGGGTGTAGTGGTTGCGGACGAAACCGATGGATGTGCGGTAGGGTTGGCGTCTGTTATTGGGAACGTGGAGTGACTTTGCGAGTTGATGCGCCTGGAAATGGACCGACCAGTGTGCAGCGGAGGGGACCGACCAGAAGTGGATATGGTTGGAGGGGGAAGATGATAGCCATTTTTGAAGAAGAGGAGCGAGGGCCACGGCGTCTTGATGAGCGCTATGGGGGCTGAAAGAAAATAGTTTTTTAGCGGAGGCAATGGAGTCCGTGAAAACTATAATAGAGGTACAGTTACGAGAGGTGGCGAGAGAAAGAGAGCTAGCTAAACCGAGACGAAGAGCGTAGGATTCAGCGTCAGAAGATAGTACTTCCCCACAGGGGTGGACAGAAGAAGAGAGAATGTCTGAATGAGAAGAGTCAAAAACGAGAAAGGCAGAGGTGGCAGAAAGTGTAGAGTCAGGGGGAACGGAACTGTCTGTAGCTATGACTAAAGATATAGGAGAGGAAAAAGAAAGGTCCCGAGCACGAGAAGCGTTGGCGATGTGGAGGGCCATAGCGCCTTCTTTCGAAGGGTTTGGGCACTCAATGAATTTGACTTGGTCACTAAACAAGTCCAGCAAGCGCTGGCCAGGTTTGGCGCTGGGGTGGAGACGCTGGAAACGGTCCGTGACCAATTGGGCATCTGAGACGAAATCGAGCACTGTAGAGCGCTGTTTAGAGTGTTGGGCGTCTAAGGGGTCAATGTCCCGCGTCAAGAGTTTAAGGGGGTGGGGAGAGGGAAGAGTGTGGAAGCAGAGTGAGCTCCGCTTGGCGAGTTTGAAAAGGTGGAGTTGGATAGGGATGAGACCTGCGATGGCCTCAACTCCGCCTGTAGGTGTGGTGCGGAACGCGCTGGTGATCCAGAGGGCGGCTTGTCTTTGCATGCATTGAAGGGATTTGATGAGTCCGCGGTATCTAGCGTTTCGGTTGAACCAGAGACAGTATCCATATGTGGCTATGGGAACCACACAGGATCGGTAGAGAAGTCTCTTGTGAAGGGGGGAGAGACCGCAGATTGAATTGCCTAGCATACGCATGCAGCGGACAGTGGAAAGCGCCTTGGTTGAATAAAAGTGGACGTGTTCCTTGAAAGTAAGGCTTCTGTCGAACCAAAAGCCGAGGTATTGGAGGAAGGGTTTGGGAGTAATGGTGAGGGAGGGGTCAATGGTGATGGAAGGGTTTGGCTCTCGAGAAGGGCAGCTAGAAAAATGAAACGCTTCAGTTTTGTCCCTTTCGAGGACAAAACCTAGGCGGAGTAAGTATGTTTCAATGGATTTATAGATCTGAGACAAGAGACGGCAGTTAGTATCAAATGAATCAGATTGTACTAAAATAAGACCGTCGTCTACAAAGGAGACGATCTTGCATCTTGGGTCGTTGGCGAACTTGTACATAAATGGCGAGAGGGAGAGGGCGGTGAGGATGGGAGATAGCGCGGATCCTTGTCCGACTCCGACAGAAGCAGGGAATTTGGGCGACGTTTTGTTGTTCCAAGCGTAAGTCATGAACCTATTCTGAAGGTAGTCAGTAAAGAAATTTACCAGGTTGTTGTTGAACCCATGGCGTTTGAGGATGGAGGAAAGGATGGAGTGGTTAATGGAAGGGAAAAATTGAGCGACATCGAATGCGATGACACTGGATTTGAGTTTTCAGCGCCAGCCTGAGCGCACAAGATGGGTGACGTACACTCCAGCGTCTTCAGTAGAGCGTTGGATGATGCCGCCGAATTGGAGTGGGTGAACGAGGTTTAATTGTGCAGCCTCGAACTGCATTCTTGTGGAAATCATTTTTTCAATGAGTTTTCCAAGCGTGTTAAGGAGGACGATAGGTCGGAACATCTTGGGGGTAGAGTAGTGCGGTTTATTGGGTTTGGGGATGATGATGGACATAGAGGACTTGAAGTGTTCCGGCCATGTAGAAAATTCTACGCATTTAGATGCGAAGAGGAGGAAGTTGGAGTGGAGGGTGTCGTCCGCCATTAAGTGTTTGATGTGAGCCCACGAAAGGTGGTCGGGACCTGGGGCGGAGCAACCAGAATGTCTAACACTGCAAATAACTTCAAGTATCCAAAACCATCACAGTTCTATGGAGACCCATCACAGTATAGAAGTTGGAAATCCCTCGTTCAACTCTATTTCAACTCCTATGGTATCACAGACAATGCAGCAAGAATCAACTATGCCCTTGCTTTACTCAATGGAGCAGCGTCAGCATGGAGACAAGATTATATTTCATCGCATGAAAGAGATGCAACTCAGAGAACATGGGATCAATTTGTTGCCGACCTCGATCAGTCATTTGCACCTGTCCAACAGACATTCAAGGCAGAACAGAATCTCAGAAACCTCAGGCAATCTGGGAGATATATCGAGGAATATATCTCGGAGTTCTCAGTCCTCGCATCACAAGCCAGCCTCACTGATAGTGTTGCACTCAGAGCCTATTTTGCAAACGGACTCGACACTCCTATCAGACATGAAGCTCTCAGGAGTACAACCAATACAATCGAACAGTGGAAAACAGCTGCCAGAAACGCCTATCGCATTGTTCAAGAGCAACGAAAATACAGAGCAGCAGTCAGTGGAAGAATTTCCTATCCGAAAGGACAAAGGAAAGGGAAAGGAAATCAATCCCAACCAAGATATCGAAACATCCAATCTCAACCCATACTACCTCAATTCAGGAGAAGCGAGTGGGATATGGACATCGATCATCTCACCGACTACATCAATGAACTCGAATTGTCCGACGATGATGATGAAGACTACAACAACAACAATGAAGACTATCAAGAAGAAATCCAAAATATACAACCTTTGAAACAAACATCTGCAGACAAGGCCACCAACACCTTATCACACCTTATTAACAACGTCCTCACCCCAGAACAGCAAGAACATCTTAGAAACTCAGAATGCTTCTTCTGTCATAAGAAGGGACATTTCACCAAGCAATGCCCAAATAAATTGAAATATGTGGGCAAGTGAAGTAGTAATGTATCCAAGAAAACAGGAACAGGAAAACGCCCAACCTTCAAGAAAAAAAGACAAATCAATCCAAACACAATGGTCTTTAATATTGCCAAAGGATTAGAAGACGAAGATGTCAAAGAATTTTCCAATGACAGAAATTTTTAAGTACGACAGAAGATCATATAAACAAGATCGATCTTCAACACTCCAAAGGAAAATGCCTTCTGATTCCAACAAAAATACTAACTTCCAACAGAGAACATAAGATTAACACGCTTTTAGATTCAGGAGCAAGTGGACAATTTATCAGTCCAGAATTAGTTCAAGAACTTAATCTACCGAAGACACCCCTAAAAAAGAAACAGGAAATCTATAATGCTGATGGATCAAAGAATTCAGGAACAGCATGCACTCATTATGCTATGCTTACAATCAAGATTAATGACAAAATCATGAAGATCAAGCCAAAAATAGTCAAGCTTGGATCAAAACCACTATTTCTAGGAATCACATGGTTAAAACACTACAATCCAGATATAGATTGGGAAAAAGCAACTTTAAAATGGCGAGATGAAGAATCACATGCAATTCGACTCATGGAATTCATCTCGAATCAAACCATTAATCATATTAATTTTGATCAATGGATTGATAATGATTCCAAAATAGACAATGACAAATCCAAATATTCAGAATCAGACTCTGAATATAATGAAGAAGAAATCAATGTCAAACATAATACTTCTCAAGATCTTTACAACAAGTTGGAAACCAAGAAGAAGGAATCCGATCCTTTGAAAGCAGTACCAAAGAAATTTCATAAATTTCTTAAGGTATTTAGTAAACAAGAATCTGAAAAGATGCCACCAAGATGACCTTGGGATCATAAAATTGAGACAAACAACAACTTCATTCCTAAACAAATGCCTATATATCACCTTACTCCACAAGAACATATCAAACTTGATGAATTCATATCTGAAAA